>CANTUQ010000382.1:0-42437 GCA_947683425.1 Excoecaria cochinchinensis | reverse complement strand
GGCTGAAGCTTGCCGGTCACAACGCGTCGGGAATTGGCTCCGTCGAAATCCGACGAATTTTTACGGATTTCCCTAGGGGTACCACTAGGGAAAATCGCCAGAATCGAGAAATCGTAAAAAGTGGTGAAATTTCGGATCCGAGCCCGATAATTCAGGAAGACTCGATCGGAATAGCTGCTGGAAGCTTGCCGGTCACAACGCGTCGGGAATTGGCTCCGTCAGAATTCGACGAATTGTTACGGATTTCCCTAGGGGTACCACTAGGGAAAATCGCCAGAATCGAGAAATCGTAAAAAGTGGTGAAATTTTGGATCCGAGCCCGATAATTCAGGAAGACTCGATCGGAATAGCTGCTGGAAGCTTGCCGGTCACAACGCGTCGGGAATTGGCTCCGTCGGAATCCGACGAATTTTTACGGATTTCCCTAGGGGTACCACTAGGGAAAATCGCCAGAATCGAGAAATCGTAAAAAGTGGTGAAATTTCGGATCCGAGCCCGATAATTCAGGAAGACTCGATCGGAATAGCTGCTGGAAGCTTGCCGGTCACAACGCGTCGGGAATTGGCTCCGTCGGAATCCGACGAATTTTTACGGATTTCCCTAGGGGTACCACTAGGGAAAATCGCCAGAATCGAGAAATCGTAAAAAGTGGTGAAATTTCGGATCCGAGCCCGATAATTCAGGAAGACTCGATCGGAATAGCTGCTGGAAGTTTGCCGGTCACAACGCGTCGGGAATTGGCTCCGTCGGAATCCGACGAATTTTTACGGATTTCCCTAGGGGTACCACTAGGGAAAATCGCCAGAATCGAGAAATCGTAAAAAGTGGTGAAATTTCGGATCCGAGCCCGATAATTCAGGAAGACTCGATCGGAATAGCTGCTGGAAGCTTGCCGGTCACAACGCGTCGGGAATTGGCTCCGTCGGAATCCGACAAATTTTTACGGATTTCCCTAGGGGTACCACTAGGGAAAATCGCCAGAATCGAGAAATCGTAAAAAGTGGTGAAATTTCGGATCCGAGCCCGATAATTCAGGAAGACTCGATCGGAATAGCTGCTGGAAGTTTGCCGGTCACAACGCGTCGGGAATTGGCTCCGTCGGAATCCGACGAATTTTTACGGATTTCCCTAGGGGTACCACTAGGGAAAATCGCCAGAATCGAGAAATCGTAAAAAGTGGTGAAATTTCGGATCCGAGCCCGATAATTCAGGAAGACTCGATCGGAATAGCTGCTGGAAGCTTGCCGGTCACAACGCGTCGGGAATTGGCTCCGTCGGAATCCGACAAATTTTTACGGATTTCCCTAGGGGTACCACTAGGGAAAATCGCCAGAATCGAGAAATCGTAAAAAGTGGTGAAATTTCGGATCCGAGCCCGATAATTCAGGAAGACTCGATCGGAATAGCTGCTGGAAGCTTGCCGGTCACAACGCGTCGGGAATTGGCTCCGTCGGAATCCGACGAATTTTTACGGATTTCCCTAGGGGTACCACTAGGGAAAATCGCCAGAATCGAGAAATCGTAAAAAGTGGTGAAATTTCGGATCCGAGCCCGATAATTCAGGAAGACTCGATCGGAATAGCTGCTGGAAGCTTGCCGGTCACAACGCGTCGGGAATTGGCTCCGTCTGAATCCAACGAATTTTTACGGATTTCCCTAGGGGTACCACTAGGGAAAATCGCCAGAATCGAGAAATCATAAAAAGTGGTGAAATTTCGGATCCGAGCCCGATAATTCAGGAAGACTCGATCGGAATAGCTGCTGGAAGCTTGCCGGTCACAACGCGTCGGGAATTGGCTCCGTCGGAATCCGACGAATTGTTACGGATTTCCCTAGGGGTACCACTAGGGAAAATCGCCAGAATCGAGAAATCGTAAAAAGTGTTGAAATTTCGGATCCGAGCCCGATAATTCAGGAAGACTCGATCGGAATAGCTGCTGGAAGCTTGCCGGTCACAACGCGTCGGGAATTGGCTCCGTCGGAATCCGACGAATTTTTACGGATTTCCCTAGGGGTACCACTAGGGAAAATCGCCAGAATCGAGAAATCGTAAAAAGTGGTGAAATTTCGGATCCGAGCCCGATAATTCAGGAAGACTCGATCGGAATAGCTGCTGGAAGCTTGCCGGTCACAACGCGTCGGGAATTGGCTCCGTCGGAATCCGACGAATTTTTACGGATTTCCCTAGGGGTACCACTAGGGAAAATCGCCAGAATCGAGAAATCGTAAAAAGTGGTGAAATTTTGGATCCGAGCCCGATAATTCAGGAAGACTCGATCGGAATAGCTGCTGGAAGCTTGCCGGTCACAACGCGTCGGGAATTGGCTCCGTCGGAATCCGACGAATTTTTACGGATTTCCCTAGACCACTAGGGAAAATCGCCAGAATCGAGAAATCGTAAAAAGTGGTGAAATTTCGGATCCGAGCCCGATAATTCAGAAGACTCGATCGGAATAGCTGCTGGAAGCTTGCCGGTCACAACGCGTCGGGAATTGGCTCCGTCGGAATCCGACGAATTTTTACGGATTTCCCTAGGGGTACCACTAGGAAAAATCGCCAGAATCGAGAAATCGTAAAAAGTGGTGAAATTTCGGATCCGAGCCCGATAATTCAGGAAGACTCGATCGGAATAGCTGCTGGAAGCTTGCCGGTCACAACGCGTCGGGAATTGGCTCCGTCGGAATCCGACGAATTTTTACGGATTTCCCTAGGGGTACCACTAGGGAAAATCGCCAGAATCGAGAAATCGTAAAAAGTGGTGAAATTTCGGATCCGAGCCCGATAATTCAGGAAGACTCGATCGGAATAGCTGCTGGAAGCTTGCCGGTCACAACGCGTCGGGAATTGGCTCCGTCGGAATCCGACGAATTTTTACGGATTTCCCTAGGGGTACCACTAGGGAAAATCGCCAGAATCGAGAAATCGTAAAAAGTGGTAGAAATTTCGGATCCGAGCCCGATAATTCAGGAAGACTCGATCGGAATAGCTGCTGGAAGCTTGCCGGTCACAACGCGTCGGGAATTGGCTCCGTCGGAATCCGACGAATTTTTACGGATTTCCCTAGGGGTACCACTAGGGAAAATCGCCAGAATCGAGAAATCGTAAAAAGTGGTGAAATTTCGGATCCGAGCCCGATAATTCAGGAAGACTCGATCGGAATAGCTGCTGGAAGCTTGCCGGTCACAACGCGTCGGGAATTGGCTCCGTCGGAATCCGACGAATTTTTACGGATTTCCCTAGGGGTACCACTAGGGAAAATCGCCAGAATCGAGAAATCGTAAAAAGTGGTGAAATTTCGGATCCGAGCCCGATAATTCAGGAAGACTCGATCGGAATAGCTGCTGGAAGCTTGCCGGTCACAACGCGTCGGGAATTGGCTCCGTCGGAATCCGACGAATTTTTACGGATTTCCCTAGGGGTACCACTAGGAAAAATCGCCAGAATCGAGAAATCGTAAAAAGTGGTGAAATTTCGGATCCGAGCCCGATAATTCAGGAAGACTCGATCGGAATAGCTGCTGGAAGCTTGCCGGTCACAACGCGTCGGGAATTAGGCTCCGTCGGAATCCGACGAATTTTTACGGATTTCCCTAGGGGTACCACTAGGGAAAATCGCCAGAATCGAGAAATCGTAAAAAGTGGTGAAATTTCGGATCCGAGCCCGATAATTCAGGAAGACTCGATCGGAATAGCTGCTGGAAGCTTGCCGGTCACAACGCGTCGGGAATTGGCTCCGTCGGAATCCGACGAATTTTTACGGATTTCCCTAGGGGTACCACTAGGGAAAATCGCCAGAATCGAGAAATCGTAAAAAGTGGTGAAATTTCGGATCCGAGCCCGATAATTCAGGAAGACTCGATCGGAATAGCTGCTGGAAGCTTGCCGGTCACAACGCGTCGGGAATTGGCTCCGTCGGAATCCGACGAATTTTTACGGATTTCCCTAGGGGTACCACTAGGGAAAATCGCCAGAATCGAGAAATCGTAAAAAGTGGTGAAATTTCGGATCCGAGCCCGATAATTCAGGAAGACTCGATCGGAATAGCTGCTGGAAGCTTGCCGGTCACAACGCGTCGGGAATTGGCTCCGTCGGAATCCGACGAATTTTACGGATTTCCCTAGGGGTACCACTAGGGAAAATCGCCAGAATCGAGAAATCGTAAAAAGTGGTGAAATTTCGGATCCGAGCCCGATAATTCAGGAAGACTCGATCGGAATAGCTGCTGGAAGCTTGCCGGTCACAACGCGTCGGGAATTGGCTCCGTCGGAATCCGACGAATTTTTACGGATTTCCCTAGGGGTACCACTAGGGAAAATCGCCAGAATCGAGAAATCGTAAAAAGTGGTGAAATTTCGGATCCGAGCCCGATAATTCAGGAAGACTCGATCGGAATAGCTGCTGGAAGCTTGCCGGTCACAACGCGTCGGGAATTGGCTCCGTCGGAATCCGACGAATTTTTACGGATTTCCCTAGGGGTACCACTAGGGAAAATCGCCAGAATCGAGAAATCGTAAAAAGTGGTGAAATTTCGGATCCGAGCCCGATAATTCAGGAAGACTCGATCGGAATAGCTGCTGGAAGCTTGCCGGTCACAACGCGTCGGGAATTGGCTCCGTCGGAATCCGACGAATTTTTACGGATTTCCCTAGGGGTACCACTAGGGAAAAATCGCCAGAATCGAGAAATCGTAAAAAGTGGTGAAATTTCGGATCCGAGCCCGATAATTCAGGAAGACTCGATCGGAATAGCTGCTGGAAGCTTGCCGGTCACAACGCGTCGGGAATTGGCTCCGTCGGAATCCGACGAATTTTTACGGATTTCCCTAGGGGTACCACTAGGGAAAATCGCCAGAATCGAGAAATCGTAAAAAGTGGTGAAATTTCGGATCCGAGCCCGATAATTCAGGAAGACTCGATCGGAATAGCTGCTGGAAGCTTGCCGGTCACAACGCGTCGGGAATTGGCTCCGTCGGAATCCGACGAATTTTTACGGATTTCCCTAGGGGTACCACTAGGGAAAATCGCCAGAATCGAGAAATCGTAAAAAGTGGTGAAATTTCGGATCCGAGCCCGATAATTCAGGAAGACTCGATCGGAATAGCTGCTGGAAGCTTGCCGGTCACAACGCGTCGGGAATTGGCTCCGTCGGAATCCGACGAATTTTTACGGATTTCCCTAGGGGTACCACTAGGGAAAATCGCCAGAATCGAGAAATCGTAAAAAGTGGTGAAATTTCGGATCCGAGCCCGATAATTCAGGAAGACTCGATCGGAATAGCTGCTGGAAGCTTGCCGGTCACAACGCGTCGGGAATTGGCTCCGTCGGAATCCGACGAATTTTTACGGATTTCCCTAGGGGTACCACTAGGAAAATCGCCAGAATCGAGAAATCGTAAAAAGTGGTGAAATTTCGGATCCGAGCCCGATAATTCAGGAAGACTCGATCGGAATAGCTGCTGGAAGCTTGCCGGTCACAACGCGTCGGGAATTGGCTCCGTCGGAATCCGACGAATTTTTACGGATTTCCCTAGGGGTACCACTAGGGAAAATCGCCAGAATCGAGAAATCGTAAAAAGTGGTGAAATTTCGGATCCGAGCCCGATAATTCAGGAAGACTCGATCGGAATAGCTGCTGGAAGCTTGCCGGTCACAACGCGTCGGGAATTGGCTCCGTCGGAATCCGACGAATTTTTACGGATTTCCCTAGGGGTACCACTAGGGAAAATCGCCAGAATCGAGAAATCGTAAAAAGTGGTGAAATTTCGGATCCGAGCCCGATAATTCAGGAAGACTCGATCGGAATAGCTGCTGGAAGCTTGCCGGTCACAACGCGTCGGGAATTGGCTCCGTCGGAATCCGACGAATTTTTACGGATTTCCCTAGGGGTACCACTAGGGAAAATCGCCAGAATCGAGAAATCGTAAAAAGTGGTGAAATTTCGGATCCGAGCCCGATAATTCAGGAAGACTCGATCGGAATAGCTGCTGGAAGCTTGCCGGTCACAACGCGTCGGGAATTGGCTCCGTCGGAATCCGACGAATTTTTACGGATTTCCCTAGGGGTACCACTAGGGAAAATCGCCAGAATCGAGAAATCGTAAAAAGTGGTGAAATTTCGGATCCGAGCCCGATAATTCAGGAAGACTCGATCGGAATAGCTGCTGGAAGCTTGCCGGTCACAACGCGTCGGAATTGGCTCCGTCGGAATCCGACGAATTTTTACGGATTTCCCTAGGGGTACCACTAGGGAAAATCGCCAGAATCGAGAAATCGTAAAAAGTGGTGAAATTTCGGATCCGAGCCCGATAATTCAGGAAGACTCGATCGGAATAGCTGCTGGAAGCTTGCCGGTCACAACGCGTCGGGAATTGGCTCCGTCGGAATCCGACGAATTTTTACGGATTTCCCTAGGGGTACCACTAGGGAAAATCGCCAGAATCGAGAAATCGTAAAAAGTGGTGAAATTTCGGATCCGAGCCCGATAATTCAGGAAGACTCGATCGGAATAGCTGCTGGAAGCTTGCCGGTCACAACGCGTCGGGAATTGGCTCCGTCGGAATCCGACGAATTTTTACGGATTTCCCTAGGGGTACCACTAGGGAAAATCGCCAGAATCGAGAAATCGTAAAAAGTGGTGAAATTTCGGATCCGAGCCCGATAATTCAGGAAGACTCGATCGGAATAGCTGCTGGAAGCTTGCCGGTCACAACGCGTCGGGAATTGGCTCCGTCGGAATCCGACGAATTTTTACGGATTTCCCTAGGGGTACCACTAGGGAAAATCGCCAGAATCGAGAAATCGTAAAAAGTGGTGAAATTTCGGATCCGAGCCCGATAATTCAGGAAGACTCGATCGGAATAGCTGCTGGAAGCTTGCCGGTCACAACGCGTCGGGAATTGGCTCCGTCGGAATCCGACGAATTTTTACGGATTTCCCTAGGGGTACCACTAGGGAAAATCGCCAGAATCGAGAAATCGTAAAAAGTGGTGAAATTTCGGATCCGAGCCCGATAATTCAGGAAGACTCGATCGGAATAGCTGCTGGAAGCTTGCCGGTCACAACGCGTCGGGAATTGGCTCCGTCGGAATCCGACGAATTTTTACGGATTTCCCTAGGGGTACCACTAGGGAAAATCGCCAGAATCGAGAAATCGTAAAAAGTGGTGAAATTTCGGATCCGAGCCCGATAATTCAGGAAGACTCGATCGGAATAGCTGCTGGAAGCTTGCCGGTCACAACGCGTCGGGAATTGGCTCCGTCGGAATCCGACGAATTTTTACGGATTTCCCTAGGGGTACCACTAGGGAAAATCGCCAGAATCGAGAAATCGTAAAAAGTGGTGAAATTTCGGATCCGAGCCCGATAATTCAGGAAGACTCGATCGGAATAGCTGCTGGAAGCTTGCCGGTCACAACGCGTCGGGAATTGGCTCCGTCGGAATCCGACGAATTTTTACGGATTTCCCTAGGGGTACCACTAGGGAAAATCGCCAGAATCGAGAAATCGTAAAAAGTGGTGAAATTTCGGATCCGAGCCCGATAATTCAGGAAGACTCGATCGGAATAGCTGCTGGAAGCTTGCCGGTCACAACGCGTCGGGAATTGGCTCCGTCGGAATCCGACGAATTTTTACGGATTTCCCTAGGGGTACCACTAGGGAAAATCGCCAGAATCGAGAAATCGTAAAAAGTGGTGAAATTTCGGATCCGAGCCCCGATAATTCAGGAAGACTCGATCGGAATAGCTGCTGGAAGCTTGCCGGTCACAACGCGTCGGGAATTGGCTCCGTCGGAATCCGACGAATTTTTACGGATTTCCCTAGGGGTACCACTAGGGAAAATCGCCAGAATCGAGAAATCGTAAAAAGTGGTGAAATTTCGGATCCGAGCCCGATAATTCAGGAAGACTCGATCGGAATAGCTGCTGGAAGCTTGCCGGTCACAACGCGTCGGGAATTGGCTCCGTCGGAATCCGACGAATTTTTACGGATTTCCCTAGGGGTACCACTAGGGAAAATCGCCAGAATCGAGAAATCGTAAAAAGTGGTGAAATTTCGGATCCGAGCCCGATAATTCAGGAAGACTCGATCGGAATAGCTGCTGGAAGCTTGCCGGTCACAACGCGTCGGGAATTGGCTCCGTCGGAATCCGACGAATTTTTACGGATTTCCCTAGGGGTACCACTAGGGAAAATCGCCAGAATCGAGAAATCGTAAAAAGTGGTGAAATTTCGGATCCGAGCCCGATAATTCAGGAAGACTCGATCGGAATAGCTGCTGGAAGCTTGCCGGTCACAACGCGTCGGGAATTGGCTCCGTCGGAATCCGACGAATTTTTACGGATTTCCCTAGGGGTACCACTAGGGAAAATCGCCAGAATCGAGAAATCGTAAAAAGTGGTGAAATTTCGGATCCGAGCCCGATAATTCAGGAAGACTCGATCGGAATAGCTGCTGGAAGCTTGCCGGTCACAACGCGTCGGGAATTGGCTCCGTCGGAATCCGACGAATTTTTACGGATTTCCCTAGGGGTACCACTAGGGAAAATCGCCAGAATCGAGAAATCGTAAAAAGTGGTGAAATTTCGGATCCGAGCCCGATAATTCAGGAAGACTCGATCGGAATAGCTGCTGGAAGCTTGCCGGTCACAACGCGTCGGGAATTGGCTCCGTCGGAATCCGACGAATTTTTACGGATTTCCCTAGGGGTACCACTAGGGAAAATCGCCAGAATCGAGAAATCGTAAAAAGTGGTGAAATTTCGGATCCGAGCCCGATAATTCAGGAAGACTCGATCGGAATAGCTGCTGGAAGCTTGCCGGTCACAACGCGTCGGGAATTGCTCCGTCGGAATCCGACGAATTTTTACGGATTTCCCTAGGGGTACCACTAGGGAAAATCGCCAGAATCGAGAAATCGTAAAAAGTGGTGAAATTTCGGATCCGAGCCCGATAATTCAGGAAGACTCGATCGGAATAGCTGCTGGAAGCTTGCCGGTCACAACGCGTCGGGAATTGGCTCCGTCGGAATCCGACGAATTTTTACGGATTTCCCTAGGGGTACCACTAGGGAAAATCGCCAGAATCGAGAAATCGTAAAAAGTGGTGAAATTTCGGATCCGAGCCCGATAATTCAGGAAGACTCGATCGGAATAGCTGCTGGAAGCTTGCCGGTCACAACGCGTCGGGAATTGGCTCCGTCGGAATCCGACGAATTTTTACGGATTTCCCTAGGGGTACCACTAGGGAAAATCGCCAGAATCGAGAAATCGTAAAAAGTGGTGAAATTTCGGATCCGAGCCCGATAATTCAGGAAGACTCGATCGGAATAGCTGCTGGAAGCTTGCCGGTCACAACGCGTCGGGAATTGGCTCCGTCGGAATCCGACGAATTTTTACGGATTTCCCTAGGGGTACCACTAGGGAAAATCGCCAGAATCGAGAAATCGTAAAAAGTGGTGAAATTTCGGATCCGAGCCCGATAATTCAGGAAGACTCGATCGGAATAGCTGCTGGAAGCTTGCCGGTCACAACGCGTCGGGAATTGGCTCCGTCGGAATCCGACGAATTTTTACGGATTTCCCTAGGGGTACCACTAGGGAAAATCGCCAGAATCGAGAAATCGTAAAAAGTGGTGAAATTTCGGATCCGAGCCCGATAATTCAGGAAGACTCGATCGGAATAGCTGCTGGAAGCTTGCCGGTCACAACGCGTCGGGAATTGGCTCCGTCGGAATCCGACGAATTTTTACGGATTTCCCTAGGGGTACCACTAGGGAAAATCGCCAGAATCGAGAAATCGTAAAAAGTGGTGAAATTTCGGATCCGAGCCCGATAATTCAGGAAGACTCGATCGGAATAGCTGCTGGAAGCTTGCCGGTCACAACGCGTCGGGAATTGGCTCCGTCGGAATCCGACGAATTTTTACGGATTTCCCTAGGGGTACCACTAGGGAAAATCGCCAGAATCGAGAAATCGTAAAAAGTGGTGAAATTTCGGATCCGAGCCCGATAATTCAGGAAGACTCGATCGGAATAGCTGCTGGAAGCTTGCCGGTCACAACGCGTCGGGAATTGGCTCCGTCGGAATCCGACGAATTTTTACGGATTTCCCTAGGGGTACCACTAGGGAAAATCGCCAGAATCGAGAAATCGTAAAAAGTGGTGAAATTTCGGATCCGAGCCCGATAATTCAGGAAGACTCGATCGGAATAGCTGCTGGAAGCTTGCCGGTCACAACGCGTCGGGAATTGGCTCCGTCGGAATCCGACGAATTTTTACGGATTTCCCTAGGGGTACCACTAGGGAAAATCGCCAGAATCGAGAAATCGTAAAAAGTGGTGAAATTTCGGATCCGAGCCCGATAATTCAGGAAGACTCGATCGGAATAGCTGCTGGAAGCTTGCCGGTCACAACGCGTCGGGAATTGGCTCCGTCGGAATCCGACGAATTTTTACGGATTTCCCTAGGGGTACCACTAGGGAAAATCGCCAGAATCGAGAAATCGTAAAAAGTGGTGAAATTTCGGATCCGAGCCCGATAATTCAGGAAGACTCGATCGGAATAGCTGCTGGAAGCTTGCCGGTCACAACGCGTCGGGAATTGGCTCCGTCGGAATCCGACGAATTTTTACGGATTTCCCTAGGGGTACCACTAGGGAAAATCGCCAGAATCGAGAAATCGTAAAAAGTGGTGAAATTTCGGATCCGAGCCCGATAATTCAGGAAGACTCGATCGGAATAGCTGCTGGAAGCTTGCCGGTCACAACGCGTCGGGAATTGGCTCCGTCGGAATCCGACGAATTTTTACGGATTTCCCTAGGGGTACCACTAGGGAAAATCGCCAGAATCGAGAAATCGTAAAAAGTGGTGAAATTTCGGATCCGAGCCCGATAATTCAGGAAGACTCGATCGGAATAGCTGCTGGAAGCTTGCCGGTCACAACGCGTCGGGAATTGGCTCCGTCGGAATCCGACGAATTTTTACGGATTTCCCTAGGGGTACCACTAGGGAAAATCGCCAGAATCGAGAAATCGTAAAAAGTGGTGAAATTTCGGATCCGAGCCCGATAATTCAGGAAGACTCGATCGGAATAGCTGCTGGAAGCTTGCGGTCACAACGCGTCGGGAATTGGCTCCGTCGGAATCCGACGAATTTTTACGGATTTCCCTAGGGGTACCACTAGGGAAAATCGCCAGAATCGAGAAATCGTAAAAAGTGGTGAAATTTCGGATCCGAGCCCGATAATTCAGGAAGACTCGATCGGAATAGCTGCTGGAAGCTTGCCGGTCACAACGCGTCGGGAATTGGCTCCGTCGGAATCCGACGAATT
Source organism: Excoecaria cochinchinensis (assembly GCA_947683425.1). Lineage (NCBI taxonomy): Eukaryota > Viridiplantae > Streptophyta > Magnoliopsida > Malpighiales > Euphorbiaceae > Excoecaria > Excoecaria cochinchinensis. Next base: position 31,120 of record CANTUQ010000382.1, on the reverse strand, counting down.
TTTACGGATTTCCCTAGGGGTACCACTAGGGAAAATCGCCAGAATCGAGAAATCGTAAAAAGTGGTGAAATTTCGGATCCGAGCCCGATAATTCAGGAAGACTCGATCGGAATAGCTGCTGGAAGCTTGCCGGTCACAACGCGTCGGGAATTGGCTCCGTCGGAATCCGACGAATTTTTACGGATTTCCCTAGGGGTACCACTAGGGAAAATCGCCAGAATCGAGAAATCGTAAAAAGTGGTGAAATTTCGGATCCGAGCCCGATAATTCAGGAAGACTCGATCGGAATAGCTGCTGGAAGCTTGCCGGTCACAACGCGTCGGGAATTGGCTCCGTCGGAATCCGACGAATTTTTACGGATTTCCCTAGGGGTACCACTAGGGAAAATCGCCAGAATCGAGAAATCGTAAAAAGTGGTGAAATTTCGGATCCGAGCCCGATAATTCAGGAAGACTCGATCGGAATAGCTGCTGGAAGCTTGCCGGTCACAACGCGTCGGGAATTGGCTCCGTCGGAATCCGACGAATTTTTACGGATTTCCCTAGGGGTACCACTAGGGAAAATCGCCAGAATCGAGAAATCGTAAAAAGTGGTGAAATTTCGGATCCGAGCCCGATAATTCAGGAAGACTCGATCGGAATAGCTGCTGGAAGCTTGCCGGTCACAACGCGTCGGGAATTGGCTCCGTCGGAATCCGACGAATTTTTACGGATTTCCCTAGGGGTACCACTAGGGAAAATCGCCAGAATCGAGAAATCGTAAAAAGTGGTGAAATTTCGGATCCGAGCCCGATAATTCAGGAAGACTCGATCGGAATAGCTGCTGGAAGCTTGCCGGTCACAACGCGTCGGGAATTGGCTCCGTCGGAATCCGACGAATTTTTACGGATTTCCCTAGGGGTACCACTAGGGAAAATCGCCAGAATCGAGAAATCGTAAAAAGTGGTGAAATTTCGGATCCGAGCCCGATAATTCAGGAAGACTCGATCGGAATAGCTGCTGGAAGCTTGCCGGTCACAACGCGTCGGGAATTGGCTCCGTCGGAATCCGACGAATTTTTACGGATTTCCCTAGGGGTACCACTAGGGAAAATCGCCAGAATCGAGAAATCGTAAAAAGTGGTGAAATTTCGGATCCGAGCCCGATAATTCAGGAAGACTCGATCGGAATAGCTGCTGGAAGCTTGCCGGTCACAACGCGTCGGGAATTGGCTCCGTCGGAATCCGACGAATTTTTACGGATTTCCCTAGGGGTACCACTAGGGAAAATCGCCAGAATCGAGAAATCGTAAAAAGTGGTGAAATTTCGGATCCGAGCCCGATAATTCAGGAAGACTCGATCGGAATAGCTGCTGGAAGCTTGCCGGTCACAACGCGTCGGGAATTGGCTCCGTCGGAATCCGACGAATTTTTACGGATTTCCCTAGGGGTACCACTAGGGAAAATCGCCAGAATCGAGAAATCGTAAAAAGTGGTGAAATTTCGGATCCGAGCCCGATAATTCAGGAAGACTCGATCGGAATAGCTGCTGGAAGCTTGCCGGTCACAACGCGTCGGGAATTGGCTCCGTCGGAATCCGACGAATTTTTACGGATTTCCCTAGGGGTACCACTAGGGAAAATCGCCAGAATCGAGAAATCGTAAAAAGTGGTGAAATTTCGGATCCGAGCCCGATAATTCAGGAAGACTCGATCGGAATAGCTGCTGGAAGCTTGCCGGTCACAACGCGTCGGGAATTGGCTCCGTCGGAATCCGACGAATTTTTACGGATTTCCCTAGGGGTACCACTAGGGAAAATCGCCAGAATCGAGAAATCGTAAAAAGTGGTGAAATTTCGGATCCGAGCCCGATAATTCAGGAAGACTCGATCGGAATAGCTGCTGGAAGCTTGCCGGTCACAACGCGTCGGGAATTGGCTCCGTCGGAATCCGACGAATTTTTACGGATTTCCCTAGGGGTACCACTAGGGAAAATCGCCAGAATCGAGAAATCGTAAAAAGTGGTGAAATTTCGGATCCGAGCCCGATAATTCAGGAAGACTCGATCGGAATAGCTGCTGGAAGCTTGCCGGTCACAACGCGTCGGGAATTGGCTCCGTCGGAATCCGACGAATTTTTACGGATTTCCCTAGGGGTACCACTAGGGAAAATCGCCAGAATCGAGAAATCGTAAAAAGTGGTGAAATTTCGGATCCGAGCCCGATAATTCAGGAAGACTCGATCGGAATAGCTGCTGGAAGCTTGCCGGTCACAACGCGTCGGGAATTGGCTCCGTCGGAATCCGACGAATTTTACGGATTTCCCTAGGGGTACCACTAGGGAAAATCGCCAGAATCGAGAAATCGTAAAAAGTGGTGAAATTTCGGATCCGAGCCCGATAATTCAGGAAGACTCGATCGGAATAGCTGCTGGAAGCTTGCCGGTCACAACGCGTCGGGAATTGGCTCCGTCGGAATCCGACGAATTTTTACGGATTTCCCTAGGGGTACCACTAGGGAAAATCGCCAGAATCGAGAAATCGTAAAAAGTGGTGAAATTTCGGATCCGAGCCCGATAATTCAGGAAGACTCGATCGGAATAGCTGCTGGAAGCTTGCCGGTCACAACGCGTCGGGAATTGGCTCCGTCGGAATCCGACGAATTTTTACGGATTTCCCTAGGGGTACCACTAGGGAAAATCGCCAGAATCGAGAAATCGTAAAAAGTGGTGAAATTTCGGATCCGAGCCCGATAATTCAGGAAGACTCGATCGGAATAGCTGCTGGAAGCTTGCCGGTCACAACGCGTCGGGAATTGGCTCCGTCGGAATCCGACGAATTTTTACGGATTTCCCTAGGGGTACCACTAGGGAAAATCGCCAGAATCGAGAAATCGTAAAAAGTGGTGAAATTTCGGATCCGAGCCCGATAATTCAGGAAGACTCGATCGGAATAGCTGCTGGAAGCTTGCCGGTCACAACGCGTCGGGAATTGGCTCCGTCGGAATCCGACGAATTTTTACGGATTTCCCTAGGGGTACCACTAGGGAAAATCGCCAGAATCGAGAAATCGTAAAAAGTGGTGAAATTTCGGATCCGAGCCCGATAATTCAGGAAGACTCGATCGGAATAGCTGCTGGAAGCTTGCCGGTCACAACGCGTCGGGAATTGGCTCCGTCGGAATCCGACGAATTTTTACGGATTTCCCTAGGGGTACCACTAGGGAAAATCGCCAGAATCGAGAAATCGTAAAAAGTGGTGAAATTTCGGATCCGAGCCCGATAATTCAGGAAGACTCGATCGGAATAGCTGCTGGAAGCTTGCCGGTCACAACGCGTCGGGAATTGGCTCCGTCGGAATCCGACGAATTTTTACGGATTTCCCTAGGGGTACCACTAGGGAAAATCGCCAGAATCGAGAAATCGTAAAAAGTGGTGAAATTTCGGATCCGAGCCCGATAATTCAGGAAGACTCGATCGGAATAGCTGCTGGAAGCTTGCCGGTCACAACGCGTCGGGAATTGGCTCCGTCGGAATCCGACGAATTTTTACGGATTTCCCTAGGGGTACCACTAGGGAAAATCGCCAGAATCGAGAAATCGTAAAAAGTGGTGAAATTTCGGATCCGAGCCCGATAATTCAGGAAGACTCGATCGGAATAGCTGCTGGAAGCTTGCCGGTCACAACGCGTCGGGAATTGGCTCCGTCGGAATCCGACGAATTTTTACGGATTTCCCTAGGGGTACCACTAGGGAAAATCGCCAGAATCGAGAAATCGTAAAAAGTGGTGAAATTTCGGATCCGAGCCCGATAATTCAGGAAGACTCGATCGGAATAGCTGCTGGAAGCTTGCCGGTCACAACGCGTCGGGAATTGGCTCCGTCGGAATCCGACGAATTTTTACGGATTTCCCTAGGGGTACCACTAGGGAAAATCGCCAGAATCGAGAAATCGTAAAAAGTGGTGAAATTTCGGATCCGAGCCCGATAATTCAGGAAGACTCGATCGGAATAGCTGCTGGAAGCTTGCCGGTCACAACGCGTCGGGAATTGGCTCCGTCGGAATCCGACGAATTTTTACGGATTTCCCTAGGGGTACCACTAGGGAAAATCGCCAGAATCGAGAAATCGTAAAAAGTGGTGAAATTTCGGATCCGAGCCCGATAATTCAGGAAGACTCGATCGGAATAGCTGCTGGAAGCTTGCCGGTCACAACGCGTCGGGAATTGGCTCCGTCGGAATCCGACGAATTTTTACGGATTTCCCTAGGGGTACCACTAGGGAAAATCGCCAGAATCGAGAAATCGTAAAAAGTGGTGAAATTTCGGATCCGAGCCCGATAATTCAGGAAGACTCGATCGGAATAGCTGCTGGAAGCTTGCCGGTCACAACGCGTCGGGAATTGGCTCCGTCGGAATCCGACGAATTTTTACGGATTTCCCTAGGGGTACCACTAGGGAAAATCGCCAGAATCGAGAAATCGTAAAAAGTGGTGAAATTTCGGATCCGAGCCCGATAATTCAGGAAGACTCGATCGGAATAGCTGCTGGAAGCTTGCCGGTCACAACGCGTCGGGAATTGGCTCCGTCGGAATCCGACGAATTTTTACGGATTTCCCTAGGGGTACCACTAGGGAAAATCGCCAGAATCGAGAAATCGTAAAAAGTGGTGAAATTTCGGATCCGAGCCCGATAATTCAGGAAGACTCGATCGGAATAGCTGCTGGAAGCTTGCCGGTCACAACGCGTCGGGAATTGGCTCCGTCGGAATCCGACGAATTTTTACGGATTTCCCTAGGGGTACCACTAGGGAAAATCGCCAGAATCGAGAAATCGTAAAAAGTGGTGAAATTTCGGATCCGAGCCCGATAATTCAGGAAGACTCGATCGGAATAGCTGCTGGAAGCTTGCCGGTCACAACGCGTCGGGAATTGGCTCCGTCGGAATCCGACGAATTTTTACGGATTTCCCTAGGGGTACCACTAGGGAAAATCGCCAGAATCGAGAAATCGTAAAAAGTGGTGAAATTTCGGATCCGAGCCCGATAATTCAGGAAGACTCGATCGGAATAGCTGCTGGAAGCTTGCCGGTCACAACGCGTCGGGAATTGGCTCCGTCGGAATCCGACGAATTTTTACGGATTTCCCTAGGGGTACCACTAGGGAAAATCGCCAGAATCGAGAAATCGTAAAAAGTGGTGAAATTTCGGATCCGAGCCCGATAATTCAGGAAGACTCGATCGGAATAGCTGCTGGAAGCTTGCCGGTCACAACGCGTCGGGAATTGGCTCCGTCGGAATCCGACGAATTTTTACGGATTTCCCTAGGGGTACCACTAGGGAAAATCGCCAGAATCGAGAAATCGTAAAAAGTGGTGAAATTTCGGATCCGAGCCCGATAATTCAGGAAGACTCGATCGGAATAGCTGCTGGAAGCTTGCCGGTCACAACGCGTCGGGAATTGGCTCCGTCGGAATCCGACGAATTTTTACGGATTTCCCTAGCCACTAGGGAAAATCGCCAGAATCGAGAAATCGTAAAAAGTGGTGAAATTTCGGATCCGAGCCCGATAATTCAGGAAGACTCGATCGGAATAGCTGCTGGAAGCTTGCCGGTCACAACGCGTCGGGAATTGGCTACGTCGGAATCCGACGAATTTTTACGGATTTCCCTAGGGGTACCACTAGGGAAAATCGCCAGAATCGAGAAATCGTAAAAAGTGGTGAAATTTCGGATCCGAGCCCGATAATTCAGGAAGACTCGATCGGAATAGCTGCTGGAAGCTTGCCGGTCACAACGCGTCGGGAATTGGCTCCGTCGGAATCCGACGAATTTTTACGGATTTCCCTAGGGGTACCACTAGGGAAAATCGCCAGAATCGAGAAATCGTAAAAAGTGGTGAAATTTCGGATCCGAGCCCGATAATTCAGGAAGACTCGATCGGAATAGCTGCTGGAAGCTTGCCGGTCACAACGCGTCGGGAATTGGCTCCGTCGGAATCCGACGAATTTTTACGGATTTCCCTAGGGGTACCACTAGGGAAAATCGCCAGAATCGAGAAATCGTAAAAAGTGGTGAAATTTCGGATCCGAGCCCGATAATTCAGGAAGACTCGATCGGAATAGCTGCTGGAAGCTTGCCGGTCACAACGCGTCGGGAATTGGCTCCGTCGGAATCCGACGAATTTTTACGGATTTCCCTAGGGGTACCACTAGGGAAAATCGCCAGAATCGAGAAATCGTAAAAAGTGGTGAAATTTCGGATCCGAGCCCGATAATTCAGGAAGACTCGATCGGAATAGCTGCTGGCAGCTTGCCGGTCACAACGCGTCGGGAATTGGCTCCGTCGGAATCCGACGAATTTTTACGGATTTCCCTAGGGGTACCACTAGGGAAAATCGCCAGAATCGAGAAATCGTAAAAAGTGGTGAAATTTCGGATCCGAGCCCGATAATTCAGGAAGACTCGATCGGAATAGCTGCTGGAAGCTTGCCGGTCACAACGCGTCGGGAATTGGCTCCGTCGGAATCCGACGAATTTTTACGGATTTCCCTAGGGGTACCACTAGGGAAAATCGCCAGAATCGAGAAATCGTAAAAAGTGGTGAAATTTCGGATCCGAGCCCGATAATTCAGGAAGACTCGATCGGAATAGCTGCTGGAAGCTTGCCGGTCACAACGCGTCGGGAATTGGCTCCGTCGGAATCCGACGAATTTTTACGGATTTCCCTAGGGGTACCACTAGGGAAAATCGCCAGAATCGAGAAATCGTAAAAAGTGGTGAAATTTCGGATCCGAGCCCGATAATTCAGGAAGACTCGATCGGAATAGCTGCTGGAAGCTTGCCGGTCACAACGCGTCGGGAATTGGCTCCGTCGGAATCCGACGAATTTTTACGGATTTCCCTAGGGGTACCACTAGGGAAAATCGCCAGAATCGAGAAATCGTAAAAAGTGGTGAAATTTCGGATCCGAGCCCGATAATTCAGGAAGACTCGATCGGAATAGCTGCTGGAAGCTTGCCGGTCACAACGCGTCGGGAATTGGCTCCGTCGGAATCCGACGAATTTTTACGGATTTCCCTAGGGGTACCACTAGGGAAAATCGCCAGAATCGAGAAATCGTAAAAAGTGGTGAAATTTCGGATCCGAGCCCGATAATTCAGGAAGACTCGATCGGAATAGCTGCTGGAAGCTTGCCGGTCACAACGCGTCGGGAATTGGCTCCGTCGGAATCCGACGAATTTTTACGGATTTCCCTAGGGGTACCACTAGGGAAAATCGCCAGAATCGAGAAATCGTAAAAAGTGGTGAAATTTCGGATCCGAGCCCGATAATTCAGGAAGACTCGATCGGAATAGCTGCTGGAAGCTTGCCGGTCACAACGCGTCGGGAATTGGCTCCGTCGGAATCCGACGAATTTTTACGGATTTCCCTAGGGGTACCACTAGGGAAAATCGCCAGAATCGAGAAATCGTAAAAAGTGGTGAAATTTAATTTCGGATCCGAGCCCGATAATTCAGGAAGACTCGATCGGAATAGCTGCTGGAAGCTTGCCGGTCACAACGCGTCGGGAATTGGCTCCGTCGGAATCCGACGAATTTTACGGATTTCCCTAGGGGTACCACTAGGGAAAATCGCCAGAATCGAGAAATCGTAAAAAGTGGTGAAATTTCGGATCCGAGCCCGATAATTCAGGAAGACTCGATCGGAATAGCTGCTGGAAGCTTGCCGGTCACAACGCGTCGGGAATTGGCTCCGTCGGAATCCGACGAATTTTTACGGATTTCCCTAGGGGTACCACTAGGGAAAATCGACAGAATCGAGAAATCGTAAAAAGTGGTGAAATTTCGGATCCGAGCCGATAATTCAGGAAGACTCGATCGGAATAGCTGCTGGAAGCTTGCCGGTCACAACGCGTCGGGAATTGGCTCCGTCGGAATCCGACGAATTTTTACGGATTTCCCTAGGGGTACCACTAGGGAAAATCGCCAGAATCGAGAAATCGTAAAAAGTGGTGAAATTTCGGATCCGAGCCCGATAATTCAGGAAGACTCGATCGGAATAGCTGCTGGAAGCTTGCGCGTCACAACGCGTCGGGAATTGGCTCCGTCGGAATCCGACGAATTTTTACGGATTTCCCTAGGGGTACCACTAGGGAAATCGCCAGAATCGAGAAATCGTAAAAAGTGGTGAAATTTCGGATCCGAGCCCGATAATTCAGGAAGACTCGATCGGAATAGCTGCTGGAAGCTTGCCGGTCACAACGCGTCGGGAATTGGCTCCGTCGGAATCCGACGAATTTTTACGGATTTCCCTAGGGGTACCACTAGGGAAAATCGCCAGAATCGAGAAATCGTAAAAGTGGTGAAATTTCGGATCCGAGCCCGATAATTCAGGAAGACTCGATCGGAATAGCTGCTGGAAGCTTGCCGGTCACAACGCGTCGGGAATTGGCTCCGTCGGAATCCGACGAATTTTTACGGATTTCCCTAGGGGTACCACTAGGGAAAATCGCCAGAATCGAGAAATCGTAAAAAGTGGTGAAATTTCGGATCCGAGCCCGATAATTCAGGAAGACTCGATCGGAATAGCTGCTGGAAGCTTGCCGGTCACAACGCGTCGGGAATTGGCTCCGTCGGAATCCGACGAATTTTTACGGATTTCCCTAGGGGTACCACTAGGGAAAATCGCCAGAATCGAGAAATCGTAAAAAGTGGTGAAATTTCGGATCCGAGCCCGATAATTCAGGAAGACTCGATCGAATAGCTGCTGGAAGCTTGCCGGTCACAACGCGTCGGGAATTGGCTCCGTCGGAATCCGACGATTTTTACGGATTTCCCTAGGGTACCACTAGGGAAAATCGCCAGAATCGAGAAATCGTAAAAAGTGGTGAAATTTCGGATCCGAGCCCGATAATTCAGGAAGACTCGATCGGAATAGCTGCTGGAAGCTTGCCGGTCACAACGCGTCGGGAATTGGCTCCGTCGGAATCCGACGAATTTTTACGGATTTCCCTAGGGGTACCACTAGGGAAAATCGCCAGAATCGAGAAATCGTAAAAAGTGGTGAAATTTCGGATCCGAGCCCGATAATTCAGGAAGACTCGATCGGAATAGCTGCTGGAAGCTTGCCGGTCACAACGCGTCGGGAATTGGCTCCGTCGGAATCCGACGAATTTTTACGGATTTCCCTAGGGGTACCACTAGGGAAAATCGCCAGAATCGAGAAATCGTAAAAAGTGGTGAAATTTCGGATCCGAGCCCGATAATTCAGGAAGACTCGATCGGAATAGCTGCTGGAAGCTTGCCGGTCACAACGCGTCGGGAATTGGCTCCGTCGGAATCCGACGAATTTTTACGGATTTCCCTAGGGGTACCACTAGGGAAAATCGCCAGAATCGAGAAATCGTAAAAAGTGGTGAAATTTCGGATCCGAGCCCGATAATTCAGGAAGACTCGATCGGAATAGCTGCTGGAAGCTTGCCGGTCACAACGCGTCGGGAATTGGCTCCGTCGGAATCCGACGAATTTTTACGGATTTCCCTAGGGGTACCACTAGGGAAAATCGCCAGAATCGAGAAATCGTAAAAAGTGGTGAAATTTCGGATCCGAGCCCGATAATTCAGGAAGACTCGATCGGAATAGCTGCTGGAAGCTTGCCGGTCACAACGCGTCGGGAATTGGCTCCGTCGGAATCCGACGAATTTTTACGGATTTCCCTAGGGGTACCACTAGGGAAAATCGCCAGAATCGAGAAATCGTAAAAAGTGGTGAAATTTCGGATCCGAGCCCGATAATTCAGGAAGACTCGATCGGAATAGCTGCTGGAAGCTTGCCGGTCACAACGCGTCGGGAATTGGCTCCGTCGGAATCCGACGAATTTTTACGGATTTCCCTAGGGGTACCACTAGGGAAAATCGCCAGAATCGAGAAATCGTAAAAAGTGGTGAAATTTCGGATCCGAGCCCGATAATTCAGGAAGACTCGATCGGAATAGCTGCTGGAAGCTTGCCGGTCACAACGCGTCGGGAATTGGCTCCGTCGGAATCCGACGAATTTTTACGGATTTCCCTAGGGGTACCACTAGGGAAAATCGCCAGAATCGAGAAATCGTAAAAAGTGGTGAAATTTCGGATCCGAGCCCGATAATTCAGGAAGACTCGATCGGAATAGCTGCTGGAAGCTTGCCGGTCACAACGCGTCGGGAATTGGCTCCGTCGGAATCCGACGAATTTTTACGGATTTCCCTAGGGGTACCACTAGGGAAAATCGCCAGAATCGAGAAATCGTAAAAAGTGGTGAAATTTCGGATCCGAGCCCGATAATTCAGGAAGACTCGATCGGAATAGCTGCTGGAAGCTTGCCGGTCACAACGCGTCGGGAATTGGCTCCGTCGGAATCCGACGAATTTTTACGGATTTCCCTAGGGGTACCACTAGGGAAAATCGCCAGAATCGAGAAATCGTAAAAAGTGGTGAAATTTCGGATCCGAGCCCGATAATTCAGGAAGACTCGATCGGAATAGCTGCTGGAAGCTTGCCGGTCACAACGCGTCGGGAATTGGCTCCGTCGGAATCCGACGAATTTTTACGGATTTCCCTAGGGGTACCACTAGGGAAAATCGCCAGAATCGAGAAATCGTAAAAAGTGGTGAAATTTCGGATCCGAGCCCGATAATTCAGGAAGACTCGATCGGAATAGCTGCTGGAAGCTTGCCGGTCACAACGCGTCGGGAATTGGCTCCGTCGGAATCCGACGAATTTTTACGGATTTCCCTAGGGGTACCACTAGGGAAAATCGCCAGAATCGAGAAATCGTAAAAAGTGGTGAAATTTCGGATCCGAGCCCGATAATTCAGGAAGACTCGATCGGAATAGCTGCTGGAAGCTTGCCGGTCACAACGCGTCGGGAATTGGCTCCGTCGGAATCCGACGAATTTTTACGGATTTCCCTAGGGGTACCACTAGGGAAAATCGCCAGAATCGAGAAATCGTAAAAAGTGGTGAAATTTCGGATCCGAGCCCGATAATTCAGGAAGACTCGATCGGAATAGCTGCTGGAAGCTTGCCGGTCACAACGCGTCGGGAATTGGCTCCGTCGGAATCCGACGAATTTTTACGGATTTCCCTAGGGGTACCACTAGGGAAAATCGCCAGAATCGAGAAATCGTAAAAAGTGGTGAAATTTCGGATCCGAGCCCGATAATTCAGGAAGACTCGATCGGAATAGCTGCTGGAAGCTTGCCGGTCACAACGCGTCGGGAATTGGCTCCGTCGGAATCCGACGAATTTTTACGGATTTCCCTAGGGGTACCACTAGGGAAAATCGCCAGAATCGAGAAATCGTAAAAAGTGGTGAAATTTCGGATCCGAGCCCGATAATTCAGGAAGACTCGATCGGAATAGCTGCTGGAAGCTTGCCGGTCACAACGCGTCGGGAATTGGCTCCGTCGGAATCCGACGAATTTTTACGGATTTCCCTAGGGGTACCACTAGGGAAAATCGCCAGAATCGAGAAATCGTAAAAAGTGGTGAAATTTCGGATCCGAGCCCGATAATTCAGGAAGACTCGATCGGAATAGCTGCTGGAAGCTTGCCGGTCACAACGCGTCGGGAATTGGCTCCGTCGGAATCCGACGAATTTTTACGGATTTCCCTAGGGGTACCACTAGGGAAAATCGCCAGAATCGAGAAATCGTAAAAAGTGGTGAAATTTCGGATCCGAGCCCGATAATTCAGGAAGACTCGATCGGAATAGCTGCTGGAAGCTTGCCGGTCACAACGCGTCGGGAATTGGCTCCGTCGGAATCCGACGAATTTTTACGGATTTCCCTAGGGGTACCACTAGGGAAAATCGCCAGAATCGAGAAATCGTAAAAAGTGGTGAAATTTCGGATCCGAGCCCGATAATTCAGGAAGACTCGATCGGAATAGCTGCTGGAAGCTTGCCGGTCACAACGCGTCGGGAATTGGCTCCGTCGGAATCCGACGAATTTTTACGGATTTCCCTAGGGGTACCACTAGGGAAAATCGCCAGAATCGAGAAATCGTAAAAAGTGGTGAAATTTCGGATCCGAGCCCGATAATTCAGGAAGACTCGATCGGAATAGCTGCTGGAAGCTTGCCGGTCACAACGCGTCGGGAATTGGCTCCGTCGGAATCCGACGAATTTTTACGGATTTCCCTAGGGGTACCACTAGGGAAAATCGCCAGAATCGAGAAATCGTAAAAAGTGGTGAAATTTCGGATCCGAGCCCGATAATTCAGGAAGACTCGATCGGAATAGCTGCTGGAAGCTTGCCGGTCACAACGCGTCGGGAATTGGCTCCGTCGGAATCCGACGAATTTTTACGGATTTCCCTAGGGGTACCACTAGGGAAAATCGCCAGAATCGAGAAATCGTAAAAAGTGGTGAAATTTCGGATCCGAGCCCGATAATTCAGGAAGACTCGATCGGAATAGCTGCTGGAAGCTTGCCGGTCACAACGCGTCGGGAATTGGCTCCGTCGGAATCCGACGAATTTTTACGGATTTCCCTAGGGGTACCACTAGGGAAAATCGCCAGAATCGAGAAATCGTAAAAAGTGGTGAAATTTCGGATCCGAGCCCGATAATTCAGGAAGACTCGATCGGAATAGCTGCTGGAAGCTTGCCGGTCACAACGCGTCGGGAATTGGCTCCGTCGGAATCCGACGAATTTTTACGGATTTCCCTAGGGGTACCACTAGGGAAAATCGCCAGAATCGAGAAATCGTAAAAAGTGGTGAAATTTCGGATCCGAGCCCGATAATTCAGGAAGACTCGATCGGAATAGCTGCTGGAAGCTTGCCGGTCACAACGCGTCGGGAATTGGCTCCGTCGGAATCCGACGAATTTTTACGGATTTCCCTAGGGGTACCACTAGGGAAAATCGCCAGAATCGAGAAATCGTAAAAAGTGGTGAAATTTCGGATCCGAGCCCGATAATTCAGGAAGACTCGATCGGAATAGCTGCTGGAAGCTTGCCGGTCACAACGCGTCGGGAATTGGCTCCGTCGGAATCCGACGAATTTTTACGGATTTCCCTAGGGGTACCACTAGGGAAAATCGCCAGAATCGAGAAATCGTAAAAAGTGGTGAAATTTCGGATCCGAGCCCGATAATTCAGGAAGACTCGATCGGAATAGCTGCTGGAAGCTTGCCGGTCACAACGCGTCGGGAATTGGCTCCGTCGGAATCCGACGAATTTTTACGGATTTCCCTAGGGGTACCACTAGGGAAAATCGCCAGAATCGAGAAATCGTAAAAAGTGGTGAAATTTCGGATCCGAGCCCGATAATTCAGGAAGACTCGATCGGAATAGCTGCTGGAAGCTTGCCGGTCACAACGCGTCGGGAATTGGCTCCGTCGGAATCCGACGAATTTTTACGGATTTCCCTAGGGGTACCACTAGGGAAAATCGCCAGAATCGAGAAATCGTAAAAAGTGGTGAAATTTCGGATCCGAGCCCGATAATTCAGGAAGACTCGATCGGAATAGCTGCTGGAAGCTTGCCGGTCACAACGCGTCGGGAATTGGCTCCGTCGGAATCCGACGAATTTTTACGGATTTCCCTAGGGGTACCACTAGGGAAAATCGCCAGAATCGAGAAATCGTAAAAAGTGGTGAAATTTCGGATCCGAGCCCGATAATTCAGGAAGACTCGATCGGAATAGCTGCTGGAAGCTTGCCGGTCACAACGCGTCGGGAATTGGCTCCGTCGGAATCCGACGAATTTTTACGGATTTCCCTAGGGGTACCACTAGGGAAAATCGCCAGAATCGAGAAATCGTAAAAAGTGGTGAAATTTCGGATCCGAGCCCGATAATTCAGGAAGACTCGATCGGAATAGCTGCTGGAAGCTTGCCGGTCACAACGCGTCGGGAATTGGCTCCGTCGGAATCCGACGAATTTTTACGGATTTCCCTAGGGGTACCACTAGGGAAAATCGCCAGAATCGAGAAATCGTAAAAAGTGGTGAAATTTCGGATCCGAGCCCGATAATTCAGGAAGACTCGATCGGAATAGCTGCTGGAAGCTTGCCGGTCACAACGCGTCGGGAATTGGCTCCGTCGGAATCCGACGAATTTTTACGGATTTCCCTAGGGGTACCACTAGGGAAAATCGCCAGAATCGAGAAATCGTAAAAAGTGGTGAAATTTCGGATCCGAGCCCGATAATTCAGGAAGACTCGATCGGAATAGCTGCTGGAAGCTTGCCGGTCACAACGCGTCGGGAATTGGCTCCGTCGGAATCCGACGAATTTTTACGGATTTCCCTAGGGGTACCACTAGGGAAAATCGCCAGAATCGAGAAATCGTAAAAAGTGGTGAAATTTCGGATCCGAGCCCGATAATTCAGGAAGACTCGATCGGAATAGCTGCTGGAAGCTTGCCGGTCACAACGCGTCGGGAATTGGCTCCGTCGGAATCCGACGAATTTTTACGGATTTCCCTAGGGGTACCACTAGGGAAAATCGCCAGAATCGAGAAATCGTAAAAAGTGGTGAAATTTCGGATCCGAGCCCGATAATTCAGGAAGACTCGATCGGAATAGCTGCTGGAAGCTTGCCGGTCACAACGCGTCGGGAATTGGCTCCGTCGGAATCCGACGAATTTTTACGGATTTCCCTAGGGGTACCACTAGGGAAAATCGCCAGAATCGAGAAATCGTAAAAAGTGGTGAAATTTCGGATCCGAGCCCGATAATTCAGGAAGACTCGATCGGAATAGCTGCTGGAAGCTTGCCGGTCACAACGCGTCGGGAATTGGCTCCGTCGGAATCCGACGAATTTTTACGGATTTCCCTAGGGGTACCACTAGGGAAAATCGCCAGAATCGAGAAATCGTAAAAAGTGGTGAAATTTCGGATCCGAGCCCGATAATTCAGGAAGACTCGATCGGAATAGCTGCTGGAAGCTTGCCGGTCACAACGCGTCGGGAATTGGCTCCGTCGGAATCCGACGAATTGTTACGGATTTCCCTAGGGGTACCACTAGGGAAAATCGCCAGAATCGAGAAATCGTAAAAAGTGGTGAAATTTCGGATCCGAGCCCGATAATTCAGGAAGACTCGATCGGAATAGCTGCTGGAAGCTTGCCGGTCACAACGCGTCGGGAATTGGCTCCGTCGGAATCCGACGAATTTTTACGGATTTCCCTAGGGGTACCACTAGGGAAAATCGCCAGAATCGAGAAATCGTAAAAAGTGGTGAAATTTCGGATCCGAGCCCGATAATTCAGGAAGACTCGATCGGAATAGCTGCTGGAAGCTTGCCGGTCACAACGCGTCGGGAATTGGCTCCGTCGGAATCCGACGAATTTTTACGGATTTCCCTAGGGGTACCACTAGGGAAAATCGCCAGAATCGAGAAATCGTAAAAAGTGGTGAAATTTCGGATCCGAGCCCGATAATTCAGGAAGACTCGATCGGAATAGCTGCTGGAAGCTTGCCGGTCACAACGCGTCGGGAATTGGCTCCGTCGGAATCCGACGAATTTTTACGGATTTCCCTAGGGGTACCACTAGGGAAAATCGCCAGAATCGAGAAATCGTAAAAAGTGGTGAAATTTCGGATCCGAGCCCGATAATTCAGGAAGACTCGATCGGAATAGCTGCTGGAAGCTTGCCGGTCACAACGCGTCGGGAATTGGCTCCGTCGGAATCCGACGAATTTTTACGGATTTCCCTAGGGGTACCACTAGGGAAAATCGCCAGAATCGAGAAATCGTAAAAAGTGGTGAAATTTCGGATCCGAGCCCGATAATTCAGGAAGACTCGATCGGAATAGCTGCTGGAAGCTTGCCGGTCACAACGCGTCGGGAATTGGCTCCGTCGGAATCCGACGAATTTTTACGGATTTCCCTAGGGGTACCACTAGGGAAAATCGCCAGAATCGAGAAATCGTAAAAAGTGGTGAAATTTCGGATCCGAGCCCGATAATTCAGGAAGACTCGATCGGAATAGCTGCTGGAAGCTTGCCGGTCACAACGCGTCGGGAATTGGCTCCGTCGGAATCCGACGAATTTTTACGGATTTCCCTAGGGGTACCACTAGGGAAAATCGCCAGAATCGAGAAATCGTAAAAAGTGGTGAAATTTCGGATCCGAGCCCGATAATTCAGGAAGACTCGATCGGAATAGCTGCTGGAAGCTTGCCGGTCACAACGCGTCGGGAATTGGCTCCGTCGGAATCCGACGAATTTTTACGGATTTCCCTAGGGGTACCACTAGGGAAAATCGCCAGAATCGAGAAATCGTAAAAAGTGGTGAAATTTCGGATCCGAGCCCGATAATTCAGGAAGACTCGATCGGAATAGCTGCTGGAAGCTTGCCGGTCACAACGCGTCGGGAATTGGCTCCGTCGGAATCCGACGAATTTTTACGGATTTCCCTAGGGGTACCACTAGGGAAAATCGCCAGAATCGAGAAATCGTAAAAAGTGGTGAAATTTCGGATCCGAGCCCGATAATTCAGGAAGACTCGATCGGAATAGCTGCTGGAAGCTTGCCGGTCACAACGCGTCGGGAATTGGCTCCGTCGGAATCCGACGAATTTTTACGGATTTCCCTAGGGGTACCACTAGGGAAAATCGCCAGAATCGAGAAATCGTAAAAAGTGGTGAAATTTCGGATCCGAGCCCGATAATTCAGGAAGACTCGATCGGAATAGCTGCTGGAAGCTTGCCGGTCACAACGCGTCGGGAATTGGCTCCGTCGGAATCCGACGAATTTTTACGGATTTCCCTAGGGGTACCACTAGGGAAAATCGCCAGAATCGAGAAATCGTAAAAAGTGGTGAAATTTCGGATCCGAGCCCGATAATTCAGGAAGACTCGATCGGAATAGCTGCTGGAAGCTTGCCGGTCACAACGCGTCGGGAATTGGCTCCGTCGGAATCCGACGAATTTTTACGGATTTCCCTAGGGGTACCACTAGGGAAAATCGCCAGAATCGAGAAATCGTAAAAAGTGGTGAAATTTCGGATCCGAGCCCGATAATTCAGGAAGACTCGATCGGAATAGCTGCTGGAAGCTTGCCGGTCACAACGCGTCGGGAATTGGCTCCGTCGGAATCCGACGAATTTTTACGGATTTCCCTAGGGGTACCACTAGGGAAAATCGCCAGAATCGAGAAATCGTAAAAAGTGGTGAAATTTCGGATCCGAGCCCGATAATTCAGGAAGACTCGATCGGAATAGCTGCTGGAAGCTTGCCGGTCACAACGCGTCGGGAATTGGCTCCGTCGGAATCCGACGAATTTTTACGGATTTCCCTAGGGGTACCACTAGGGAAAATCGCCAGAATCGAGAAATCGTAAAAAGTGGTGAAATTTCGGATCCGAGCCCGATAATTCAGGAAGACTCGATCGGAATAGCTGCTGGAAGCTTGCCGGTCACAACGCGTCGGGAATTGGCTCCGTCGGAATCCGACGAATTTTTACGGATTTCCCTAGGGGTACCACTAGGGAAAATCGCCAGAATCGAGAAATCGTAAAAAGTGGTGAAATTTCGGATCCGAGCCCGATAATTCAGGAAGACTCGATCGGAATAGCTGCTGGAAGCTTGCCGGTCACAACGCGTCGGGAATTGGCTCCGTCGGAATCCGACGAATTTTTACGGATTTCCCTAGGGGTACCACTAGGGAAAATCGCCAGAATCGAGAAATCGTAAAAAGTGGTGAAATTTCGGATCCGAGCCCGATAATTCAGGAAGACTCGATCGGAATAGCTGCTGGAAGCTTGCCGGTCACAACGCGTCGGGAATTGGCTCCGTCGGAATCCGACGAATTTTTACGGATTTCCCTAGGGGTACCACTAGGGAAAATCGCCAGAATCGAGAAATCGTAAAAAGTGGTGAAATTTCGGATCCGAGCCCGATAATTCAGGAAGACTCGATCGGAATAGCTGCTGGAAGCTTGCCGGTCACAACGCGTCGGGAATTGGCTCCGTCGGAATCCGACGAATTTTTACGGATTTCCCTAGGGGTACCACTAGGGAAAATCGCCAGAATCGAGAAATCGTAAAAAGTGGTGAAATTTCGGATCCGAGCCCGATAATTCAGGAAGACTCGATCGGAATAGCTGCTGGAAGCTTGCCGGTCACAACGCGTCGGGAATTGGCTCCGTCGGAATCCGACGAATTTTTACGGATTTCCCTAGGGGTACCACTAGGGAAAATCGCCAGAATCGAGAAATCGTAAAAAGTGGTGAAATTTCGGATCCGAGCCCGATAATTCAGGAAGACTCGATCGGAATAGCTGCTGGAAGCTTGCCGGTCACAACGCGTCGGGAATTGGCTCCGTCGGAATCCGACGAATTTTTACGGATTTCCCTAGGGGTACCACTAGGGAAAATCGCCAGAATCGAGAAATCGTAAAAAGTGGTGAAATTTCGGATCCGAGCCCGATAATTCAGGAAGACTCGATCGGAATAGCTGCTGGAAGCTTGCCGGTCACAACGCGTCGGGAATTGGCTCCGTCGGAATCCGACGAATTTTTACGGATTTCCCTAGGGGTACCACTAGGGAAAATCGCCAGAATCGAGAAATCGTAAAAAGTGGTGAAATTTCGGATCCGAGCCCGATAATTCAGGAAGACTCGATCGGAATAGCTGCTGGAAGCTTGCCGGTCACAACGCGTCGGGAATTGGCTCCGTCGGAATCCGACGAATTTTTACGGATTTCCCTAGGGGTACCACTAGGGAAAATCGCCAGAATCGAGAAATCGTAAAAAGTGGTGAAATTTCGGATCCGAGCCCGATAATTCAGGAAGACTCGATCGGAATAGCTGCTGGAAGCTTGCCGGTCACAACGCGTCGGGAATTGGCTCCGTCGGAATCCGACGAATTTTTACGGATTTCCCTAGGGGTACCACTAGGGAAAATCGCCAGAATCGAGAAATCGTAAAAAGTGGTGAAATTTCGGATCCGAGCCCGATAATTCAGGAAGACTCGATCGGAATAGCTGCTGGAAGCTTGCCGGTCACAACGCGTCGGGAATTGGCTCCGTCGGAATCCGACGAATTTTTACGGATTTCCCTAGGGGTACCACTAGGGAAAATCGCCAGAATCGAGAAATCGTAAAAAGTGGTGAAATTTCGGATCCGAGCCCGATAATTCAGGAAGACTCGATCGGAATAGCTGCTGGAAGCTTGCCGGTCACAACGCGTCGGGAATTGGCTCCGTCGGAATCCGACGAATTTTTACGGATTTCCCTAGGGGTACCACTAGGGAAAATCGCCAGAATCGAGAAATCGTAAAAAGTGGTGAAATTTCGGATCCGAGCCCGATAATTCAGGAAGACTCGATCGGAATAGCTGCTGGAAGCTTGCCGGTCACAACGCGTCGGGAATTGGCTCCGTCGGAATCCGACGAATTTTTACGGATTTCCCTAGGGGTACCACTAGGGAAAATCGCCAGAATCGAGAAATCGTAAAAAGTGGTGAAATTTCGGATCCGAGCCCGATAATTCAGGAAGACTCGATCGGAATAGCTGCTGGAAGCTTGCCGGTCACAACGCGTCGGGAATTGGCTCCGTCGGAATCCGACGAATTTTTACGGATTTCCCTAGGGGTACCACTAGGGAAAATCGCCAGAATCGAGAAATCGTAAAAAGTGGTGAAATTTCGGATCCGAGCCCGATAATTCAGGAAGACTCGATCGGAATAGCTGCTGGAAGCTTGCCGGTCACAACGCGTCGGGAATTGGCTCCGTCGGAATCCGACGAATTTTTACGGATTTCCCTAGGGGTACCACTAGGGAAAATCGCCAGAATCGAGAAATCGTAAAAAGTGGTGAAATTTCGGATCCGAGCCCGATAATTCAGGAAGACTCGATCGGAATAGCTGCTGGAAGCTTGCCGGTCACAACGCGTCGGGAATTGGCTCCGTCGGAATCCGACGAATTTTTACGGATTTCCCTAGGGGTACCACTAGGGAAAATCGCCAGAATCGAGAAATCGTAAAAAGTGGTGAAATTTCGGATCCGAGCCCGATAATTCAGGAAGACTCGATCGGAATAGCTGCTGGAAGCTTGCCGGTCACAACGCGTCGGGAATTGGCTCCGTCGGAATCCGACGAATTTTTACGGATTTCCCTAGGGGTACCACTAGGGAAAATCGCCAGAATCGAGAAATCGTAAAAAGTGGTGAAATTTCGGATCCGAGCCCGATAATTCAGGAAGACTCGATCGGAATAGCTGCTGGAAGCTTGCCGGTCACAACGCGTCGGGAATTGGCTCCGTCGGAATCCGACGAATTTTTACGGATTTCCCTAGGGGTACCACTAGGGAAAATCGCCAGAATCGAGAAATCGTAAAAAGTGGTGAAATTTCGGATCCGAGCCCGATAATTCAGGAAGACTCGATCGGAATAGCTGCTGGAAGCTTGCCGGTCACAACGCGTCGGGAATTGGCTCCGTCGGAATCCGACGAATTTTTACGGATTTCCCTAGGGGTACCACTAGGGAAAATCGCCAGAATCGAGAAATCGTAAAAAGTGGTGAAATTTCGGATCCGAGCCCGATAATTCAGGAAGACTCGATCGGAATAGCTGCTGGAAGCTTGCCGGTCACAACGCGTCGGGAATTGGCTCCGTCGGAATCCGACGAATTTTTACGGATTTCCCTAGGGGTACCACTAGGGAAAATCGCCAGAATCGAGAAATCGTAAAAAGTGGTGAAATTTCGGATCCGAGCCCGATAATTCAGGAAGACTCGATCGGAATAGCTGCTGGAAGCTTGCCGGTCACAACGCGTCGGGAATTGGCTCCGTCGGAATCCGACGAATTTTTACGGATTTCCCTAGGGGTACCACTAGGGAAAATCGCCAGAATCGAGAAATCGTAAAAAGTGGTGAAATTTCGGATCCGAGCCCGATAATTCAGGAAGACTCGATCGGAATAGCTGCTGGAAGCTTGCCGGTCACAACGCGTCGGGAATTGGCTCCGTCGGAATCCGACGAATTTTTACGGATTTCCCTAGGGGTACCACTAGGGAAAATCGCCAGAATCGAGAAATCGTAAAAAGTGGTGAAATTTCGGATCCGAGCCCGATAATTCAGGAAGACTCGATCGGAATAGCTGCTGGAAGCTTGCCGGTCACAACGCGTCGGGAATTGGCTCCGTCGGAATCCGACGAATTTTTACGGATTTCCCTAGGGGTACCACTAGGGAAAATCGCCAGAATCGAGAAATCGTAAAAAGTGGTGAAATTTCGGATCCGAGCCCGATAATTCAGGAAGACTCGATCGGAATAGCTGCTGGAAGCTTGCCGGGTCACAACGCGTCGGGAATTGGCTCCGTCGGAATCCGACGAATTTTTACGGATTTCCCTAGGGGTACCACTAGGGAAAATCGCCAGAATCGAGAAATCGTAAAAAGTGGTGAAATTTCGGATCCGAGCCCGATAATTCAGGAAGACTCGATCGGAATAGCTGCTGGAAGCTTGCCGGTCACAACGCGTCGGGAATTGGCTCCGTCGGAATCCGACGAATTTTTACGGATTTCCCTAGGGGTACCACTAGGGAAAATCGCCAGAATCGAGAAATCGTAAAAAGTGGTGAAATTTCGGATCCGAGCCCGATAATTCAGGAAGACTCGATCGGAATAGCTGCTGGAAGCTTGCCGGTCACAACGCGTCGGGAATTGGCTCCGTCGGAATCCGACGAATTTTTACGGATTTCCCTAGGGGTACCACTAGGGAAAATCGCCAGAATCGAGAAATCGTAAAAAGTGGTGAAATTTCGGATCCGAGCCCGATAATTCAGGAAGACTCGATCGGAATAGCTGCTGGAAGCTTGCCGGTCACAACGCGTCGGGAATTGGCTCCGTCGGAATCCGACGAATTTTTACGGATTTCCCTAGGGGTACCACTAGGGAAAATCGCCAGAATCGAGAAATCGTAAAAAGTGGTGAAATTTCGGATCCGAGCCCGATAATTCAGGAAGACTCGATCGGAATAGCTGCTGGAAGCTTGCCGGTCACAACGCGTCGGGAATTGGCTCCGTCGGAATCCGACGAATTTTTACGGATTTCCCTAGGGGTACCACTAGGGAAAATCGCCAGAATCGAGAAATCGTAAAAAGTGGTGAAATTTCGGATCCGAGCCCGATAATTCAGGAAGACTCGATCGGAATAGCTGCTGGAAGCTTGCCGGTCACAACGCGTCGGGAATTGGCTCCGTCGGAATCCGACGAATTTTTACGGATTTCCCTAGGGGTACCACTAGGGAAAATCGCCAGAATCGAGAAATCGTAAAAAGTGGTGAAATTTCGGATCCGAGCCCGATAATTCAGGAAGACTCGATCGGAATAGCTGCTGGAAGCTTGCCGGTCACAACGCGTCGGGAATTGGCTCCGTCGGAATCCGACGAATTTTTACGGATTTCCCTAGGGGGTACCACTAGGGAAAATCGCCAGAATCGAGAAATCGTAAAAAGTGGTGAAATTTCGGATCCGAGCCCGATAATTCAGGAAGACTCGATCGGAATAGCTGCTGGAAGCTTGCCGGTCACAACGCGTCGGGAATTGGCTCCGTCGGAATCCGACGAATTTTTACGGATTTCCCTAGGGGTACCACTAGGGAAAATCGCCAGAATCGAGAAATCGTAAAAAGTGGTGAAATTTCGGATCCGAGCCCGATAATTCAGGAAGACTCGATCGGAATAGCTGCTGGAAGCTTGCCGGTCACAACGCGTCGGGAATTGGCTCCGTCGGAATCCGACGAATTTTTACGGATTTCCCTAGGGGTACCACTAGGGAAAATCGCCAGAATCGAGAAATCGTAAAAAGTGGTGAAATTTCGGATCCGAGCCCGATAATTCAGGAAGACTCGATCGGAATAGCTGCTGGAAGCTTGCCGGTCACAACGCGTCGGGAATTGGCTCCGTCGGAATCCGACGAATTTTTACGGATTTCCCTAGGGGTACCACTAGGGAAAATCGCCAGAATCGAGAAATCGTAAAAAGTGGTGAAATTTCGGATCCGAGCCCGATAATTCAGGAAGACTCGATCGGAATAGCTGCTGGAAGCTTGCCGGTCACAACGCGTCGGGAATTGGCTCCGTCGGAATCCGACGAATTTTTACGGATTTCCCTAGGGGTACCACTAGGGAAAATCGCCAGAATCGAGAAATCGTAAAAAGTGGTGAAATTTCGGATCCGAGCCCGATAATTCAGGAAGACTCGATCGGAATAGCTGCTGGAAGCTTGCCGGTCACAACGCGTCGGGAATTGGCTCCGTCGGAATCCGACGAATTTTTACGGATTTCCCTAGGGGTACCACTAGGGAAAATCGCCAGAATCGAGAAATCGTAAAAAGTGGTGAAATTTCGGATCCGAGCCCGATAATTCAGGAAGACTCGATCGGAATAGCTGCTGGAAGCTTGCCGGTCACAACGCGTCGGGAATTGGCTCCGTCGGAATCCGACGAATTTTTACGGATTTCCCTAGGGGTACCACTAGGGAAAATCGCCAGAATCGAGAAATCGTAAAAAGTGGTGAAATTTCGGATCCGAGCCCGATAATTCAGGAAGACTCGATCGGAATAGCTGCTGGAAGCTTGCCGGTCACAACGCGTCGGGAATTGGCTCCGTCGGAATCCGACGAATTTTTACGGATTTCCCTAGGGGTACCACTAGGGAAAATCGCCAGAATCGAGAAATCGTAAAAAGTGGTGAAATTTCGGATCCGAGCCCGATAATTCAGGAAGACTCGATCGGAATAGCTGCTGGAAGCTTGCCGGTCACAACGCGTCGGGAATTGGCTCCGTCGGAATCCGACGAATTTTTACGGATTTCCCTAGGGGTACCACTAGGGAAAATCGCCAGAATCGAGAAATCGTAAAAAGTGGTGAAATTTCGGATCCGAGCCCGATAATTCAGGAAGACTCGATCGGAATAGCTGCTGGAAGCTTGCCGGTCACAACGCGTCGGGAATTGGCTCCGTCGGAATCCGACGAATTTTTACGGATTTCCCTAGGGGTACCACTAGGGAAAATCGCCAGAATCGAGAAATCGTAAAAAGTGGTGAAATTTCGGATCCGAGCCCGATAATTCAGGAAGACTCGATCGGAATAGCTGCTGGAAGCTTGCCGGTCACAACGCGTCGGGAATTGGCTCCGTCGGAATCCGACGAATTTTTACGGATTTCCCTAGGGGTACCACTAGGGAAAATCGCCAGAATCGAGAAATCGTAAAAAGTGGTGAAATTTCGGATCCGAGCCCGATAATTCAGGAAGACTCGATCGGAATAGCTGCTGGAAGCTTGCCGGTCACAACGCGTCGGGAATTGGCTCCGTCGGAATCCGACGAATTTTTACGGATTTCCCTAGGGGTACCACTAGGGAAAATCGCCAGAATCGAGAAATCGTAAAAAGTGGTGAAATTTCGGATCCGAGCCCGATAATTCAGGAAGACTCGATCGGAATAGCTGCTGGAAGCTTGCCGGTCACAACGCGTCGGGAATTGGCTCCGTCGGAATCCGACGAATTTTTACGGATTTCCCTAGGGGTACCACTAGGGAAAATCGCCAGAATCGAGAAATCGTAAAAAGTGGTGAAATTTCGGATCCGAGCCCGATAATTCAGGAAGACTCGATCGGAATAGCTGCTGGAAGCTTGCCGGTCACAACGCGTCGGGAATTGGCTCCGTCGGAATCCGACGAATTTTTACGGATTTCCCTAGGGGTACCACTAGGGAAAATCGCCAGAATCGAGAAATCGTAAAAAGTGGTGAAATTTCGGATCCGAGCCCGATAATTCAGGAAGACTCGATCGGAATAGCTGCTGGAAGCTTGCCGGTCACAACGCGTCGGGAATTGGCTCCGTCGGAATCCGACGAATTTTTACGGATTTCCCTAGGGGTACCACTAGGGAAAATCGCCAGAATCGAGAAATCGTAAAAAGTGGTGAAATTTCGGATCCGAGCCCGATAATTCAGGAAGACTCGATCGGAATAGCTGCTGGAAGCTTGCCGGTCACAACGCGTCGGGAATTGGCTCCGTCGGAATCCGACGAATTTTTACGGATTTCCCTAGGGGTACCACTAGGGAAAATCGCCAGAATCGAGAAATCGTAAAAAGTGGTGAAATTTCGGATCCGAGCCCGATAATTCAGGAAGACTCGATCGGAATAGCTGCTGGAAGCTTGCCGGTCACAACGCGTCGGGAATTGGCTCCGTCGGAATCCGACGAATTTTTACGGATTTCCCTAGGGGTACCACTAGGGAAAATCGCCAGAATCGAGAAATCGTAAAAAGTGGTGAAATTTCGGATCCGAGCCCGATAATTCAGGAAGACTCGATCGGAATAGCTGCTGGAAGCTTGCCGGTCACAACGCGTCGGGAATTGGCTCCGTCGGAATCCGACGAATTTTTACGGATTTCCCTAGGGGTACCACTAGGGAAAATCGCCAGAATCGAGAAATCGTAAAAAGTGGTGAAATTTCGGATCCGAGCCCGATAATTCAGGAAGACTCGATCGGAATAGCTGCTGGAAGCTTGCCGGTCACAACGCGTCGGGAATTGGCTCCGTCGGAATCCGACGAATTTTTACGGATTTCCCTAGGGGTACCACTAGGGAAAATCGCCAGAATCGAGAAATCGTAAAAAGTGGTGAAATTTCGGATCCGAGCCCGATAATTCAGGAAGACTCGATCGGAATAGCTGCTGGAAGCTTGCCGGTCACAACGCGTCGGGAATTGGCTCCGTCGGAATCCGACGAATTTTTACGGATTTCCCTAGGGGTACCACTAGGGAAAATCGCCAGAATCGAGAAATCGTAAAAAGTGGTGAAATTTCGGATCCGAGCCCGATAATTCAGGAAGACTCGATCGGAATAGCTGCTGGAAGCTTGCCGGTCACAACGCGTCGGGAATTGGCTCCGTCGGAATCCGACGAATTTTTACGGATTTCCCTAGGGGTACCACTAGGGAAAATCGCCAGAATCGAGAAATCGTAAAAAGTGGTGAAATTTCGGATCCGAGCCCGATAATTCAGGAAGACTCGATCGGAATAGCTGCTGGAAGCTTGCCGGTCACAACGCGTCGGGAATTGGCTCCGTCGGAATCCGACGAATTTTTACGGATTTCCCTAGGGGTACCACTAGGGAAAATCGCCAGAATCGAGAAATCGTAAAAAGTGGTGAAATTTCGGATCCGAGCCCGATAATTCAGGAAGACTCGATCGGAATAGCTGCTGGAAGCTTGCCGGTCACAACGCGTCGGGAATTGGCTCCGTCGGAATCCGACGAATTTTTACGGATTTCCCTAGGGGTACCACTAGGGAAAATCGCCAGAATCGAGAAATCGTAAAAAGTGGTGAAATTTCGGATCCGAGCCCGATAATTCAGGAAGACTCGATCGGAATAGCTGCTGGAAGCTTGCCGGTCACAACGCGTCGGGAATTGGCTCCGTCGGAATCCGACGAATTTTTACGGATTTCCCTAGGGGTACCACTAGGGAAAATCGCCAGAATCGAGAAATCGTAAAAAGTGGTGAAATTTCGGATCCGAGCCCGATAATTCAGGAAGACTCGATCGGAATAGCTGCTGGAAGCTTGCCGGTCACAACGCGTCGGGAATTGGCTCCGTCGGAATCCGACGAATTTTTACGGATTTCCCTAGGGGTACCACTAGGGAAAATCGCCAGAATCGAGAAATCGTAAAAAGTGGTGAAATTTCGGATCCGAGCCCGATAATTCAGGAAGACTCGATCGGAATAGCTGCTGGAAGCTTGCCGGTCACAACGCGTCGGGAATTGGCTCCGTCGGAATCCGACGAATTTTTACGGATTTCCCTAGGGGTACCACTAGGGAAAATCGCCAGAATCGAGAAATCGTAAAAAGTGGTGAAATTTCGGATCCGAGCCCGATAATTCAGGAAGACTCGATCGGAATAGCTGCTGGAAGCTTGCCGGTCACAACGCGTCGGGAATTGGCTCCGTCGGAATCCGACGAATTTTTACGGATTTCCCTAGGGGTACCACTAGGGAAAATCGCCAGAATCGAGAAATCGTAAAAAGTGGTGAAATTTCGGATCCGAGCCCGATAATTCAGGAAGACTCGATCGGAATAGCTGCTGGAAGCTTGCCGGTCACAACGCGTCGGGAATTGGCTCCGTCGGAATCCGACGAATTTTTACGGATTTCCCTAGGGGTACCACTAGGGAAAATCGCCAGAATCGAGAAATCGTAAAAAGTGGTGAAATTTCGGATCCGAGCCCGATAATTCAGGAAGACTCGATCGGAATAGCTGCTGGAAGCTTGCCGGTCACAACGCGTCGGGAATTGGCTCCGTCGGAATCCGACGAATTTTTACGGATTTCCCTAGGGGTACCACTAGGGAAAATCGCCAGAATCGAGAAATCGTAAAAAGTGGTGAAATTTCGGATCCGAGCCCGATAATTCAGGAAGACTCGATCGGAATAGCTGCTGGAAGCTTGCCGGTCACAACGCGTCGGGAATTGGCTCCGTCGGAATCCGACGAATTTTTACGGATTTCCCTAGGGGTACCACTAGGGAAAATCGCCAGAATCGAGAAATCGTAAAAAGTGGTGAAATTTCGGATCCGAGCCCGATAATTCAGGAAGACTCGATCGGAATAGCTGCTGGAAGCTTGCCGGTCACAACGCGTCGGGAATTGGCTCCGTCGGAATCCGACGAATTTTTACGGATTTCCCTAGGGGTACCACTAGGGAAAATCGCCAGAATCGAGAAATCGTAAAAAGTGGTGAAATTTCGGATCCGAGCCCGATAATTCAGGAAGACTCGATCGGAATAGCTGCTGGAAGCTTGCCGGTCACAACGCGTCGGGAATTGGCTCCGTCGGAATCCGACGAATTTTTACGGATTTCCCTAGGGGTACCACTAGGGAAAATCGCCAGAATCGAGAAATCGTAAAAAGTGGTGAAATTTCGGATCCGAGCCCGATAATTCAGGAAGACTCGATCGGAATAGCTGCTGGAAGCTTGCCGGTCACAACGCGTCGGGAATTGGCTCCGTCGGAATCCGACGAATTTTTACGGATTTCCCTAGGGGTA
The DNA here is from genome assembly GCA_947683425.1 of Excoecaria cochinchinensis. Lineage (NCBI taxonomy): Eukaryota > Viridiplantae > Streptophyta > Magnoliopsida > Malpighiales > Euphorbiaceae > Excoecaria > Excoecaria cochinchinensis. The sequence continues at coordinate 3,120 of CANTUQ010000382.1, read as the reverse complement.
CCACTAGGGAAAATCGCCAGAATCGAGAAATCGTAAAAAGTGGTGAAATTTCGGATCCGAGCCCGATAATTCAGGAAGACTCGATCGGAATAGCTGCTGGAAGCTTGCCGGTCACAACGCGTCGGGAATTGGCTCCGTCGGAATCCGACGAATTTTTACGGATTTCCCTAGGGGTACCACTAGGGAAAATCGCCAGAATCGAGAAATCGTAAAAAGTGGTGAAATTTCGGATCCGAGCCCGATAATTCAGGAAGACTCGATCGGAATAGCTGCTGGAAGCTTGCCGGTCACAACGCGTCGGGAATTGGCTCCGTCGGAATCCGACGAATTTTTACGGATTTCCCTAGGGGTACCACTAGGGAAAATCGCCAGAATCGAGAAATCGTAAAAAGTGGTGAAATTTCGGATCCGAGCCCGATAATTCAGGAAGACTCGATCGGAATAGCTGCTGGAAGCTTGCCGGTCACAACGCGTCGGGAATTGGCTCCGTCGGAATCCGACGAATTTTTACGGATTTCCCTAGGGGTACCACTAGGGAAAATCGCCAGAATCGAGAAATCGTAAAAAGTGGTGAAATTTCGGATCCGAGCCCGATAATTCAGGAAGACTCGATCGGAATAGCTGCTGGAAGCTTGCCGGTCACAACGCGTCGGGAATTGGCTCCGTCGGAATCCGACGAATTTTTACGGATTTCCCTAGGGGTACCACTAGGGAAAATCGCCAGAATCGAGAAATCGTAAAAAGTGGTGAAATTTCGGATCCGAGCCCGATAATTCAGGAAGACTCGATCGGAATAGCTGCTGGAAGCTTGCCGGTCACAACGCGTCGGGAATTGGCTCCGTCGGAATCCGACGAATTTTTACGGATTTCCCTAGGGGTACCACTAGGGAAAATCGCCAGAATCGAGAAATCGTAAAAAGTGGTGAAATTTCGGATCCGAGCCCGATAATTCAGGAAGACTCGATCGGAATAGCTGCTGGAAGCTTGCCGGTCACAACGCGTCGGGAATTGGCTCCGTCGGAATCCGACGAATTTTTACGGATTTCCCTAGGGGTACCACTAGGGAAAATCGCCAGAATCGAGAAATCGTAAAAAGTGGTGAAATTTCGGATCCGAGCCCGATAATTCAGGAAGACTCGATCGGAATAGCTGCTGGAAGCTTGCCGGTCACAACGCGTCGGGAATTGGCTCCGTCGGAATCCGACGAATTTTTACGGATTTCCCTAGGGGTACCACTAGGGAAAATCGCCAGAATCGAGAAATCGTAAAAAGTGGTGAAATTTCGGATCCGAGCCCGATAATTCAGGAAGACTCGATCGGAATAGCTGCTGGAAGCTTGCCGGTCACAACGCGTCGGGAATTGGCTCCGTCGGAATCCGACGAATTTTTACGGATTTCCCTAGGGGTACCACTAGGGAAAATCGCCAGAATCGAGAAATCGTAAAAAGTGGTGAAATTTCGGATCCGAGCCCGATAATTCAGGAAGACTCGATCGGAATAGCTGCTGGAAGCTTGCCGGTCACAACGCGTCGGGAATTGGCTCCGTCGGAATCCGACGAATTTTTACGGATTTCCCTAGGGGTACCACTAGGGAAAATCGCCAGAATCGAGAAATCGTAAAAAGTGGTGAAATTTCGGATCCGAGCCCGATAATTCAGGAAGACTCGATCGGAATAGCTGCTGGAAGCTTGCCGGTCACAACGCGTCGGGAATTGGCTCCGTCGGAATCCGACGAATTTTTACGGATTTCCCTAGGGGTACCACTAGGGAAAATCGCCAGAATCGAGAAATCGTAAAAAGTGGTGAAATTTCGGATCCGAGCCCGATAATTCAGGAAGACTCGATCGGAATAGCTGCTGGAAGCTTGCCGGTCACAACGCGTCGGGAATTGGCTCCGTCGGAATCCGACGAATTGTTACGGATTTCCCTAGGGGTACCACTAGGGAAAATCGCCAGAATCGAGAAATCGTAAAAAGTGGTGAAATTTCGGATCCGAGCCCGATAATTCAGGAAGACTCGATCGGAATAGCTGCTGGAAGCTTGCCGGTCACAACGCGTCGGGAATTGGCTCCGTCGGAATCCGACGAATTTTTACGGATTTCCCTAGGGGTACCACTAGGGAAAATCGCCAGAATCGAGAAATCGTAAAAAGTGGTGAAATTTCGGATCCGAGCCCGATAATTCAGGAAGACTCGATCGGAATAGCTGCTGGAAGCTTGCCGGTCACAACGCGTCGGGAATTGGCTCCGTCGGAATCCGACGAATTTTTACGGATTTCCCTAGGGGTACCACTAGGGAAAATCGCCAGAATCGAGAAATCGTAAAAAGTGGTGAAATTTCGGATCCGAGCCCGATAATTCAGGAAGACTCGATCGGAATAGCTGCTGGAAGCTTGCCGGTCACAACGCGTCGGGAATTGGCTCCGTCGGAATCCGACGAATTTTTACGGATTTCCCTAGGGGTACCACTAGGGAAAATCGCCAGAATCGAGAAATCGTAAAAAGTGGTGAAATTTCGGATCCGAGCCCGATAATTCAGGAAGACTCGATCGGAATAGCTGCTGGAAGCTTGCCGGTCACAACGCGTCGGGAATTGGCTCCGTCGGAATCCGACGAATTTTTACGGATTTCCCTAGGGGTACCACTAGGGAAAATCGCCAGAATCGAGAAATCGTAAAAAGTGGTGAAATTTCGGATCCGAGCCCGATAATTCAGGAAGACTCGATCGGAATAGCTGCTGGAAGCTTGCCGGTCACAACGCGTCGGGAATTGGCTCCGTCGGAATCCGACGAATTTTTACGGATTTCCCTAGGGGTACCACTAGGGAAAATCGCCAGAATCGAGAAATCGTAAAAAGTGGTGAAATTTCGGATCCGAGCCCGATAATTCAGGAAGACTCGATCGGAATAGCTGCTGGAAGCTTGCCGGTCACAACGCGTCGGGAATTGGCTCCGTCGGAATCCGACGAATTTTTACGGATTTCCCTAGGGGTACCACTAGGGAAAATCGCCAGAATCGAGAAATCGTAAAAAGTGGTGAAATTTCGGATCCGAGCCCGATAATTCAGGAAGACTCGATCGGAATAGCTGCTGGAAGCTTGCCGGTCACAACGCGTCGGGAA